>CCAG010001592.1:0-17074 GCA_001077435.1 Glossina morsitans morsitans
ATCAGATATGATTTCTTTGCCAGTTTAGTATTATGAGGGAATTTTCACAATGAAATATTGGAAATTCGAACTTTTCACCATATAAAGCTTCATTTTCCGTAAGAACGGGGTTCTTCTGGAAGGATCTTTGGGATCTTTAATATTAATTTAGAATGTGGAAATACTGTTAAGGCGCAACATTTGTCGAAAAATTTTGAAAATTGCAATTTCTTTCCATATAAGGCTTTAAAGTGGACCACACCGTACCACTTTAAACAGCTATCGTTCCTGGACGAAAACACGTCAGTGTATCAAATTTCATCAAAATATCTTAAAAATTGCGAACTGTAGGTTGAACGCAAGAACACACGGACAGCCGTCAGATAAGTAGACGTGCAAACTGGAAGACATATTTACTATAATAAAAGATCGGTCTATCTCAAGTCCTTCTGAGTGTTGCATATGTCCGCACAAATTTATATACTGCAAGTAGTGTACGGTACAATGAATATTCGCTTAAAAATATAGATTTTACATAAGGATTTTCACGAAAATTGATCCTTTGCAGAGCAGAAAAATTTAAATATTAATATGTGGTGATGGACACTGACCCATAATAGTAATTTACATACAAAACAGATAAGCAGACGTGCAAACTAGAAGACATATTTACTATAATAAAAGATCGGTCTATCTCAAGTCCTTCTAAGTGTTACATATGTCCGCACAAATTTATATACCGCAAGTGGTGTACGGTACAATGAATATTCGCTTAAAAATATAGATTTTACATAAGGACTTTCACGAAAATTGACCCTTTGCAGAGCAGAAAAATTTAAATTTTAATATGTGGTGATGGACACTGACCCATAATAGTAATTTACATACAAAAATAAAAATGTAATATAGGGTAGTTAATGGTCGTCCTTGCCGGATTATAATAACGTTCTTACTTGTTTTCCTTTAGATTCAGTATTAAGTGTCGTACAAATCAAAAGAAATACCGAGAGATGACAGTAATTACCAAAGCACTGTTAGCTAGATGCGTACAAATATTCACGAGTGCGTGTAAAAAAAAATTCCCAAAAATGAGCAAATTATTAGCAAGGGGAAGGTCTGTACATGCAATTATGCCTCCTTTTCGTTAACATATGTCCTACAATCGCTCTGTTGAGTTAGGAAGTTATCTCTCTAAGCAATCGTTTTACTTTGAATTGGTGGTAAAGATATCGAATACACGTGTGTTGATTTTTTCGATCCCAACGATGACTGTGTTTATTTCGTTTTTAATGTAAATGAACGGTTGGTTGAACACAAATCGCAATATTTGCCGCAGCAACAATAAAGAGCAACACCAGCTGATGCGTTAGATGAGATGACGTTTGAATGCTAACTATATTGGCTTTATGTTCTTTTCATCTGCTGCTGCGCGTAATGCTACAATGGCTGTTGGGTAACAGCTGTAACTATTACCACTTGATGTTATTATCTTCACCGCAGTCGTCGTTGCCGTCGTCTACGTTGTCATCATTATTATCAAGTTGTTATTTTACGCTTTTCTACTGCTCGGTTTTATTATCTATCGGTTTGCGAACAATTTTATTTGACCACATATATGCGTACCTATGTATACTCATATCTGTGTGTGTGTGTGTGTGTTTGTTCCTTTTTATTTTTATTCTACAGAGGTAAATGTAATGGTTTGTTACAATTTGTTTCTATTCCCGTAACCGTAAATTTGCAGCGCAATCTTAAGAGACTCTCTAAGGCACAGAATATGAGGAGAAGTCAACCAATGCCAAATCCGTAATAAACAAAAAACAAGAACATACATAGATAGATACATACATAGATATACATCTACATGTATATACATCTACATGTATATTTCGGTCACTTATATTTATGTATATCTGTATATAAATACATATATATACGAACGTGTGGACATACGGACATACATATGAAAGTCTGAACGTATGGACGTACGGACATATATATATATATATATGGACATATGGACATATGTATATATATATGAAAGTACCAACATATATATATGGATGTGTGTGTACATGTGTGCATGCAGATGTATTGAAAAGTTCAGTCGGAGAGAACAATAACAAGACATATATGCGCTAAGGACATCTAAAACTGCAACGGCAGCAAAAACAAACTCAACTCGGTAAAGGCATCAGTATCCAAAACAGGAGCCAAAACGAAGAAAATGGAAGAAATGAAATGCGAGACAAACACACTTACGTATTCTCTATGAAGACATCATACTTATGCTTATATCAAACACAACTTTCGTTTTAATGGCTCCGCATAAAAAGACGGAGACCCTACATTTTATTTCTTCATGCATTTATTCATTTATTCATTCATTCATTCGCACTTTCATTCAAACATTTTATAACTCGGCAGAAGTGTGCGCGCCAAAAATTCATGCTTCACCACAAATGAATTTTAAGCCCTACGAGCATTTTATTGAAAAGTTTGCAATGACATCAAAGAGTCTTTCGTTCGTTTACGGTAATCATCGTTTAAATATTATTTTATGTAACAATTACGGTTATTAAGAACAACGCGCACATCTATCTTATTATTCAATAAAAATAATAATTAATCAATCGGGCATAAGTAATTTTTTCTTATAACAAGAAGAAGAAGAAGAAGAAAGAAAAGAAAATTTTATTTGCGGAAAGTTTTGTGGAAAATAATTCATTATTTAAAGCATAAAAATGTGAAATGTGTGTGAAGTAATGTTCAGCGCAGTTGTCTCACTGAAATAACGTTATCTGCTGGCAATCGTTAAAGCATTTGTAAAGATTCGGCGAGTGTAAGCGACTACCAAGTCAGTATTCGTGGGTTCAAATCTTAAGTGCGGTAGAGTGGAGGGACGCACACCTATTATTACGCTACAAACTATGCATGAGAATTCAACTATTCAACCATCAGCTGCTGGCTGTGTAAGTCAACCGAGTTAGACAATTTTTATACCAAACTTGCAGGTGGGTCTGCTGAACATACATGTGCTAGGTTTTCCGAAATATCTTTAAAGGATCGAAAGTTGGGGACGAAAATCTGAAAAAACGATCACTATTCTTCGAGGTTGTTTTAAATCTTCCTTTATAGTGGGCGTGTGTGTGCCCAGATGGATCTACTGAGAATTTAGGTATCATGTATTCCGAAATATTTTCACAAGATCGAAGATTGAGGAGGAAAATATGGAAAAGTTATCGTTATTCTTCGAGGTTGTGTTAGTTTTTCATTTATGATGGGCGTGTTTGTACACAAATCGCAATCATTTTTTTAGCATTGGATTCTTAACCGACCAAGAAATGTTTGTGCCAAATTTCAGCTCCCTAGTCTAATTTTTCAACCATGGCAAGTCGACAATTATAGGGAATCAAAATGATGCCTTTTGATAGAAATAGGCATAGACCATCGGTATCTCCTAAGCTAGACTAGGTAGGAAAGAAGTAGTTACAAGTATTTAAAGGTCTTTTCATATAAATTATACTCACCAAAAAATGCTGGAACATTACATAGACCCGATAAACGGTTTTTTTAAGATTGAATATTAAATAGCATTAAAATGATATGCTCAGTAGTAGGGCTAAAATGTAGTGAGCATGAAATATTCGACTATCCGACGAAACTAGTTTTCTTGCTTCTTTGAATTTAATCTAAACATTTGTCAAGTACCTTTCAATGTAATTAAAATCTCATTTTTATACCGTGCATCGCTTGTGGTAGAGATTTTATCAAATTGTTTGTACGGGCCTATCTAATACATAGAAGGGCTTAAGATAGACCCACCTTTTATTATACCGATCGTTTCATAATCATTTTCTAAATTGATCTAAGCCTGTCTTTCCGTCCGTCCGTCTAATGTCCGTCTATGTAGATTCGTATTCAGGCTGCTACAGGCTGCAAATTTTTAAGATATTTTGATGAAATTTAATTGTTGGGCCAAGGACGAATGCCATTGAAAATGAGATCAGATCGGCCCACTTTTTCCACGTCCTATTTGGAGAAATATTAATAATTTTCAAAATTTCTTGACAATTTCTTGCTCTTTAATAATATTAAGGCTTTCTAAACTGGTGTGAAATATTTGATTCCGGTGGGACAGTTTTTTGAACCCTCTTTCATGTAACCGTTCTCACGATAACTGAATCTTTATAATGTAAAAAGGAATAATTTTTATTATTTCATACTGAAAATTAGTTCATAAAAGTTAATTGACATGGGAATCAACCGAATTACCGAATTTGAACCACGTAGGTCTATTTCTCGGGTACCACCTCATATAGGAATTCCCCCAATATGCTGGGCTTTCGTGAAAAGTACATCTTTGCTTAAAAATAATGTGTTAACTTTTGGTGTGAACGCGTGAATGAATAATTGTATTAAGCAAAGTAGTGTAGGGTATCTGATAGTCGATCTTGTCCGACTGTAATGTTATTATTTGTTATATTAGTGTTTTCATTTTATTCGGACTTCCGGCCCCCCCCCCCTCCCCTCCCCCTTCTTAATAAGTACATTTAATTTTAAATGATAAAATTATATATAAATCACATCGTCATTGTGACACGATGACGGCGCCATGCATACTATTTTAACGCAATAAATGCTATAAACTAATGTATTTCGTAAGAATTATAGAAAAGATGCTAACTATTTTAATTGAGAGATCACTCACTCTCAAGTATTTTTAACAAAAAAAAAAACACACACACATACACAAACACACGAGTACATATCTGTAAAGATATATGGATATAAATATGTGTGTGTGCGTACATAAATTGCTACATATCACTTAAAAAGATCAGTGTTGGATAAACTTTCGCGATGTTTACTTGTGAATTTAGATGAAAAGAAAACAAAAAACAAAAAAAAACGAATAAAATTTTAAATGCAAATGATTTCATGATAAAATTGATGATGACAAAGAGTAGGTGCTTTTTAAATTGTAAAATGAAACAAATCATAAACAAACAAACATTTGACATCTTGACAAGATCAAGTGTTTTGATTCTTAAGCCGTGAACTTCAATTCAATCCAAGTAGCGAGGTCATATTTTTACTTTTGTGTATGAAAAAGCTTTCTTGTTAATAGTGTGAACTTTTAACAAGATGACTTCATTAAGCTAAAAAGTTCTAAATTGTAAATTGAAGTAATTGAAAACTAAGAAGATCTTTAAAGTTTTCTAAAGGTGGACCACGGGGACGTTCTCAGTATCCCCCCTATATGAGGGCTTTCATGAAAACTATGCGTTCACACAAAACAATGATGTGTAACTTTTAGTGCAAGTGTAAGGTATCCAATAATCGGCCTTGCCCGACTGTAGCAGTCTTATTTGTTGTCAAAAAGAAACTATTTTTTTCCCCTGGACACGTACTTAAAAAGAAACTTACATAGGTTAATCTATATATATATGCATGGTTTTTTACACCGCATCATATATTGATGTTTTCTAAATGTGGACCACGGGGACGGTTTGAATATCCCTTTGATGACTTCATTAGGCTAAAAATTTCTAAATTATAAATTGAAGCAATTGAACACTAAGAAGATCTTTAAAGTTTTCTAAATCTGGACCACGGGGAAGTTCTCAGTATCCCCCCTATATGAGGGCTTTCATGAAAACTATGCGTTCACACAAAACAATGATGTGTAACTTTTAGTGCAATATTAAGTGTAAGGTATCTAATGATCGGCCTTGCACGACTGTACCAGTCTTATTTGTTGTTAAAAAGAATCTATTTTTTTCCCTGGACACGTACTTAAAAAGAAACTTATATAGGTTACTCTATATATATATGAATAGTTTTATTTTTTAGACCGCACCGTATATTGAAGTTTTCTAAATTTGGATCACGAGGATGTTTTGAATATCCCCCAATATGAGGGCTTTCATGAAAACTATGCGTTCACACAAAACAATGATGGATAACTTTTAGTGCAATATTAAGTGTTAGACGAAGTGATCTAATGATCGGTCTTGCCCGACTGTAGCAGTCTTATTTGTTGCAACAAAAAGGGACTTTTTTTTCCCTGCACACGTACTTAAAAAGAAACATTCCTTTTCGACCAAAATTCCGGGTACACGTACTTCTTATTCATTCCTATAAATATTTGAATGCATTTTGTTTGCATACTTTTATGTGTTATAAAAATGCAAAAAATAGTAGCATACTATAATGAATATAATTAATATACTCTTAATGCTTCGATGTGATGAGTATACAATTTTTTTACACAATATAAATAATTGTTAAAATCTGTTAATACCAGTTTACTACCACACTTCATCAAATTATATTTGATTACTTTATCAAGAACTTGAGTAAATTTAATTTTTTTTTTTCGTTCTTTCATTTTTCATTCGAACAATAAATGTTGTGTAGGTATTAAATAAACTTATATTTGTTGCGTATGCAGTGAGCGTATAATATGAGATTGTTTGTGTGTCATTCTCAAGTGTTTATTTAGGAATTGTGATATCATTATTACCATCGGTAGATAGATAACAAAACTAAAATCAACAAAAATCGAATGACACTTAAGTTATGGATTTGTGTAAACTTATTATTATTATTATTATTATTATTATTATCTCTACCTACCGGTTTCACTTTCCCCAGCCAGCCTGCTTTACCACACGTTTGACTTGTGCGTCTATAAATCATTTGATAATTTTTCTGATCGGTTGACTGCGTTAATTAGCCATAAATAATCGTTTTGTTTACCATGCCATCAACTTTAAATTGTGCATTTCTCTCTCGAATCCAACGGTATCCACCGCATTCCCGCTTAAATTCTAGTAAAAATTCTTTTATGCAATAATTTTGCTTTGTTTGCTTTAGTACTCGGTTAATAATTGAGAGTTTTGTGAATATTATGCGAGAGTTCATTTGGTAACGGGCTACATGTTAGTTAATCACATTCGACAAAATTACAATTTTTTTTTTTTTTAAATATGTCGCTAGTGTGTTTCCCAAATTTTTCGAGCAAATAAAAAAAAATTTTTAAATTAATTGACGTTCAGTTTAGAAGCCAATTTCATGAACTAAATTAGTATATAGTATGCACTGGAGAATAGTGGATAATTTAAGGAAATAAGAAAAAAAGTATATTGGGTCAGGGTCTACCATTAAATGCGCTAAACTACCCAAATTTTATTCATACAACGATTTTTCAAACCAAAGCATTGTATGGGAGGTACCCGAAAAAGTGGTTCGATCTGAATCATTTTCCATAGCGTTCGTTGTTGGACCAAAAAACGTCAGTGTACCCGATTTTATTAAAATCTTCCAAAAATTGCAGACTGTAGGTTGAATATAAGGAAACAAGACAGACGGACGGATAGATAAGCTTAAATTGATTCAGAAAGTGATTTCGAATTTGATCGTTACAATGAAAGCTGGGTTGATCTCAAAGCCTTCAAGATATTGCATACATTCGCACAAATTTAATATACCCTTGTACCACAACTGGTATAAGGTATAAAATTGCATTGACTAGAATGTATTTCAATATCATCCGCCATCATGAAAAAAATGCTTTCTTATGTTTAAATATTTTCCTTTCTACCGTTCAGATTTCTATGAACCTATAAGCGACGTTTAGATCGACTTTAAATGTGAATGGGATCTCGCTAAAGTGTATTGAAAGGCAAGTCAATATATTAACACTTTACCAATAGGATGCTGGGCTGGCCCTGTTTTCAGTTAGATTACTGTACGGAATATCTGTGTTTTTCTTATGCTCATAGAACATTGTCCACTTTCTCTTGTTGTAGGATAATTAGATTTAAGAAAATCCTTTATTTTCTTGATAGATTATATATATAGTCATGACAGTCGATTAATAGGCTATTGGGCGATAAGCGTTGGAGATAAAAAATCGATTAATAAACTCTTGGTATGTAAGATTTGGCGACAAAACGCCGATGAGTCTGACAGGCCTGTTTCTCAAATGTGCCCAAGTTGTTCTTTAATACCGTCTTTAATGCTGTCATCTGTGTTATATAGTAAGGTTTTATCATACAAATGACTGTCTGTACGGGGAGAAGCCTCGTGTTGTTGAGCTTTTTATGAGAGTCTACCAATTAGCCGCGTTGAAGGCATTTCTGATGTCTAACGTGATGATAGCGCAGAATCCTTTTGGGTCTTTGTTCTTTTGTGCTGCTCAGACCACTTCCACAATAGCGTTCATATTGTATCGTCGTTTGATAAAGACAACCTGGAGCATAAAAACGCCAGCTGCGGGCTCTCTAATCTCAACAGCGACAAATTTTCTATGTGTTCGGCCGCGCTGTCCAGCAGACAGATCGATCTTTATAAGGACGGGCTATTTAACGTCTTCCTGGGCTTTTTTAACAAAATCAGAAGCTGCCTTTTCCGCGATGTCGGAAATGTGCCAAGTCTGCGACACAACTTGTACGTATCACACAGTACATCTGGCCAAATGTTATCAACCCATTGCATTATTTCCTTGGGTGTTCCATCAGGACCCATTGCTTTTTTCCTTTCTCAAGTTCGACATATTGCCTCGATTTCATTCTACTAATCATATTCCCTAGCAAGACTCGCGCTAACCCTGGATATTACCTACATGCGCACAAACACCTCTGTATCATAAATGGTTTAGGGTATAAATATATATGTACAGCTGTATCGTAAATGCGTAAAAAAGGCGTAAAGGCAGGCAGTGAGAAAGAAAATGATTCCTTGCAAGTTTAGAATCATTCCTGAATCGATCGGCATAGTCAAAGAGGTGGATCTATATCCAATACTTCTGGGTGTTGTGTACATCCAAACTGAGCTTAGAATCATTTCTGGATCGATCGGCAAAGTAAAAGATGTGGATCTATATCCAATACTTCTGGTTGCTGTATACCCCACAAGCTTAGCAAATCACTTCTTGCAGGCTTAAAATCATTTCTGGATCGATCGGCAAAGTAAAAGTGATGGATCTATCTCCAAATCTTCGCTAAGCATATCAAATAATTCTTTACAATTCAGAATCATTTCTGAATCGATCGGCATAGTAAAAAAGATTGATTTATATCCAATACTTCTGGGTGTTGTATATATCCAAATTTAGCCTAGAATCATTTCTGAATTGATCCGTATAGTAAAAGAGGTAGATCTATATTCAACCCTTCTGGTTACCGTATATCTCACAAGCTTAGTAAATGACTTCTTGCAACCTTAGAATCATTTCTGGATCGATCGACATAGTAAAAGAGGCAGATCTATATCCAACTCTTCTAGTCCATGTATACCTCATAAGCTTAACAAGTAATTCCTAGCAAGATGAGAATTATACCTGAATCGATCGGCATAGTCAAAGGGGTGGATCTATATCCAATACTTCTGGGTGTTGTGTGCATCCAAACTGAGCTTAGAAACATTTCTGGATCGATCGGCATAGTAAAAAAGATGGATCTATATCCAATACTTTTGGGTGTTGTATATATCCAAATTTAGCCTGGAATCATTTCTGAATTGATCCGTATAGTAAAAGAGGTAGATCTATATCCAACCCTTCTGGTTACCGTATATCTCACAAGCTTAGTAAATGACTTCTTGCAACCTTAGAATCATTTCTGGATCGATCGAGATAGTAAAAGAGGTAGATCTATATCCAACTCTTCTGGTTCTTGTATACCCCATAAGCTTAACAAGTGATTCCTAGCAAGATGAGAATTATTCCTGAATCGATCGGCATAGTCAAAGAGGTGGATCTGTATCCAATACTTCTGGGTGTTGTATACACCCCCCCTTGGCTCACAAGCTGAGGAATCGATCCTGAATCGATCGACGTAGTAAAAGAGATGGATCTGTATCCAATACTTCTACTACTACACCCTCATAAGCTTAATATGCTCTGTATTAGAAGTAGTGTAGGGATGTGAAAATAAGCATTACCTCTATCCTCTTACATTGATCAGGAAGAAAGGTTTCAGTTTTCAATCAACGCAGTTAGTATACCGCCACTGTATACAGGGAGAGTGGGGCGAACACATTTTTAAGAGAAATTTCTCGACAATTTATCTTGCATTTAAGAGCGTAAAAGTAAAGTCAACCGTTGTCTTTTTTTTTGTTTATTTTTGAAACGATCATTAACAAGCGAAACGAAGAGAGATATCATTGGTTCAAGAAGAGACCGGCTTTTATTTAGCGTTATTTGAGTAGGCGCGATGGGGAGAGAAGAGTGTAAAAGAAAACGTTTATATATGTGAATTTCAATATGTGTTTTTTTTTTTTATTTATTAAAAAGTAGCGGAGTTTAAAAAGTTAGTTAATAAAAAATTTGCAAAAAAAAGCCAAAAAAAAAACTATACCAGAGGTACAGGTTTTTTACTTTTTCTCTTGCGCGGGTTTTGTTTTTCGATCTGCAGCAATATATTCATGTCACCATTGAATAGGTAAGAGCGGCGTCGTTATGCTAAAAATAACTGTGTATACTGTGTGTCTGTCCCCTTTGTATATATCTTTAAAGAAATTAAAAAAACGAAAAAGAGTCAATTGAGTGGCGCTATCTAAAACGTGTGAGTTTTCTTACTTAAGTGTGGTGAGCACAAAAATTATTTAATGCGTTCTGTATGTGCGGTGTTGCTTTAACATTTAAAGAAACGAAAGTCAGTCAGTCAGTCTATTGTTGTGCGTCTTCGTGCCGTTAACGTTGAACTTTTGCGCAAATAAATTTAAAAAAATAAATAAATAAATAATAAAAAAAAATGAAAGAAAATTTTATTCTCTCGCAGTCTTGTGTTAAATAATTGAAAAAAAAAAAAATTAAATAAATATTTTTTGAAGTGTAAATTAATAAAAAAAAAAAAAACAAAAATGTAAATAAAAAAGAAAATTGTGTTTAAAAAAAAAAAAAAAATTGAATGTAAAAACCACGTGTTGCATATGAATTTTTTTTTTTTTTTTTTGCTTTGTTTTGAAGCCATAAACATGTTTTTACCTGTTATTAGGATTTAATGCATACGTTCACCTTGAACTGCGCAGATTTCCGTCTCGGCAGTGTTTAAATTATTGTTTATAAACTTAACTTTAAAAACAACAACAAATAGAACGCAAATATTTGTTTTTTTTTTTAATTTTTATTTATAAACAATAAATGTTTATTACGCTAATTATAATGGCTTGAGGTCGTGTTGACTGACACAATAGGAAAAGTTCTCTTTCTAATCCATTTAAAAAAGGCGGTTTAATCAATTAGAGGAATTAAATTTATTATTACTATTATTGTTGTTGTTGTTGTTGTCCTACATAGAAAAATAGCTTAATGAATGTTCCAATTAAATATGTCTTTAAATATGTTTTAGTCGTTGCATCTCTCATACTATGTTCTTCTTTCTTCTACGTTATATATAGTTGTTTGTAAATTTTAGTGGTTTCTTTTTTTTTTTTTTTTTTTTATACGAGTTCTTGTTTGTTTGTTTATATCTATTAATGTTATGTGTGGTCGGATTGGCTTTGTCGTAACAAATGAAAACATATAGCAGGAGATGCCATAAAATTTATGCATTCTTGATAAACGTAAATCATTTAAGCATTTCGATAGTGTGTCTTTCTGTCCCTCCTATTTAAATTACGAATGCAACTTGAAAACTTTTGCCTAGAAGAAGAAAATTAATCGGATATATTCTCATATCATGTTCTTTAAGTTATTTGCAATCAAAAAAAAAAAAAAAAAAAAAACTAAACCGGTTGGAATGTCCGTGCATAATTATCATAAAACGTTTAGTTTTTACTTTTTTTCCACTTTTTGCTAAATTGTGGTTTCGTTTGGCTTATTGCATGAGTAATAATTATTAAAAAATAATATGAAATTTTTTTTTGTTTTTATTGTGATTACGCTTAAAAGTGTGAAAATTTGCATAATCCGTTTTAATTAATTTCCCCTTTAATTATCAAAATGTTATGCTATGTGGAAATGAAGCCGGCGAATAGATTCTACTACAAAATGCTTCGAGCTTTCATAAAAATATAATTCGAAATATATACACGACTACGATTTATTTTGCAACCAAAAGTCATAAATGTGTTCGAAAAATTATAAAAATTCTTGATTTTTACCGAAACACATTTCAAGACAAGAAACGGAAAATTTCATAAAAATATTATGTGAACCACGTATATCGAACCAAAAGATTTAAGATTTTTTTTTATATTGTGATCAATAAATTACGAGAATTTTGGATTTTTCCAAAATAGATTTCTTTAAATTTCCAAAATTCGTCTTCCATTATTAAGCAAAATGTTATTTTTGTAAGGAAACAGAAATTAGAATTCGAATCGATATATATACGGATTATATCAAACCAAACAATCTAGGATTTATTTTGTAATGAAATAGTTTGCAAGTGATCAAAAAGTTACGAGAATTTTCGATTTTTCTAAAATAGATTTCTTTAAATTTCCAAAATTCGTCTTCCAAGATAAAGCAAAATACAATTTTGTAAAGAAATATCAAATAGTAAGAGAATTCGAATGGATACATATACGAAGAACATCGAGCCAAAGGATCTATGATTTGTTTTGTAATGTAAATATTTTACAAGTGATCAAAAAAGTTACGAGAATTTTCGATTTTTCCAAAATAGATTTCCTTCATTTCCAAAATGCAATTTCTTGTGAACAAATGTCTTCCATGTGATCAAAAAGTTACGAGAATATTTGATTTTTCTAAAATAGATTTCTTTAAATTTCCAAAATTCGTCTTCCAAGATAAAGCAAAATATCATTTTTGTAAAGAAATATCAAATAGTAAGAGAATTCGAATGGAAACATATACGAAGAACATCGAGCCAAAGGATCTATGGTTTGTTTTGTAATGAAATATTTTACAAGTGATCAAAAAGTTACGAGAATTTTCGATTTTTCCAAAATAGATTTCTTTAACATTCTATATCTATCCTTATTCTTCGAAGCTGCAATGCGTTTTATTTTTGTCGAGAAAGGTTCTCTGCATATTGTCTTGATTAAAGTGTATGCTACTTAGCCTTAAACCTATGTCAAGGGGAAAGAAATAGGAAAGAGAGAAGATGTGGCCGTAGCCTAGAAGCGATTTTGAGCTTATACAGGTTGATGATGGAAAAAAGAAAACCAAGATGTAGCGAAAAAAAAAAAATTCACTATAAAAACATCTTTACTCGTTTCGACTTTTCAACAATAGAACTGATGACTTTACTCATTGAAGTATCGAATTTCTCTCCTTTTTTGTTAAATCCTTAACCGAATGTTTAAATATTCAAGCAAACTCGTAGGGGTCACTAAATCGCTCGGGCGGATGCTGCTGCTGTAGTCATAGGGCGATTGTGCTTGAAGTACGGTATGCCTTGTTGAGAACTGAAACCGGGTATGCTGACTTGGTAGTAGTATTGTTTCCTAGCTACTAGGTTAAACGGTAGCCCGGTTAGCACAAAAAATGTTACTATCATATCGAGTTAGTTGTTATTGTCTGACCGGACGCATTTTCGAAGCAGTTTCCAGTTCAGACCGGAGAATATCATTTGTAGATTTTTTGAACTCCAAACGCGGGAACTTTGTCGATTATCAAATAGCAAATAAGTAATAAAGCCAAACGCAATTTTCTTTTCAAAAAGATAAGAAATGTCCAATTGTTGTTTTAAGCGCGTTGTTCTTCCATGTAACACTCCATTTCCAACGCAGCTGCTGTGAAAACTGTCATGACATCTTTTTTCGATTTATCGCTTAAGTGGCGGAAGATTCAAACCTTGATTGGATAGAGTGGGACACACCATATCAATATATATGTCGCCTTAATTCCCGTACCCGCCCGTTCCGCTCACCGTTAAATAGCCTACACCACTTCGTTTAATACAGTATATAACGACTTTTCAAAATAAGATTTTATATAAGGGCGGTTGTTGAAAAAATGGTCCAATCCGAATCACTTTCAATAGCTTTCGTGCTTGGGCCAAAAATGTTGGGGCACAAAATTTCATCAAGAGAACTCAAAAATTGCGGCCTGTAAACTGAGCACATGAAAAGAAGACGAATGGAGAGATGGACGGACGAGCTGATTCTGAATATGGGTTCTATTCTAAGTCCTTTCAGTTGTTGCCTACCTCCGCAAAAGCTTAACGTATTCTTATATCATAAGTGGTGTAGGGTATAACCACAAACTGTGGGTTAAGCACAAGAACACAAGGCGGATAAAGGAGCCTTAGGATTATTTTCTGAAGGGATTGATGTAATAACTGTACCGCAAGTGATGTAGGTCATTAAATCCTCTAAACGCCTACGAAAATGTTTTAATTGTTATTGTTTTTTTTTCTAGACATTTTTATTTTCATTTTTGAAAGATTGTCGTTTCATGCAAACAAAAAGTAACCGGTTTTATCAAAGTTCCTTTATTCTTCACAATTATTTAGTTGACATCTATTGTTTTTTTTTTTTTTTTTTAATGCGAAAATTTTTGCAAATTCATATTCGTTTGACCCGAAAACTATATAATTCTGAAAAATATTAAGAAAAACATTTAAAAAAAATAAATAAAAACACTACAGTAGAACCATCATTGAATACCCTATACCACTTCGCTTAGGTCATTTATACATACAACGACTTTTGAAAATAAAGGTTTAAATGGGGAGTGATCGACAAAGTGGAGTGGTCCCCATTTTCAATAGCGTTCACACTAATGTACAAAATTTCATGAAAATATCTTAAAAATTTTGTGACGTATATGATTTGAACAAAAGAATGCAAGACGGACGCAGGGACACCATTATCAAAATATTATAAAAGTTTGTAACCTGTGTCTTGAATACATGACAGTTGCCATATAACGGCTTGTTAAAATAATTGCTTATGCAGAAAGTGGTCGAAAAATGTTCGACCCTTTTTTAATGGTGTTCTTGTTTTAGACGAAACATATGCGATTTACTGAATTTCATCAAAATATTTTGAAAGGTGCCAACTTTAGGTTGAACATAAGAAAACAAGATGGACAGATTGTCGGACAAACTTAGGCCATAAAAAATGGATGCATCTTAAGTTCAGTTCGTAGATTAACATACCAAAGCTAGATGGACGCAGGGACACCATCGTCAAAATGTAAAAGTTTATAACCTGTGTCTTGCATACATGACAGTTGCCATATAATGACGCTTTGAAGTAATTGCTTACGCAGGAAGTGGTGGTCGAAAAATGTTCGACCGATTTTTAATAGCGCTTGTATTTGTATGCGGTTTACTGAGTTTCATCAAATTATTTCGAAAGTTGCCACCGTTAGACTGAACATAAGACAACAAGACGGACAGACGGATGGACAAACTTAGGTCATAAAAAATGGGTGCATAAAAGCTAGACGGACGCAAGGACGGACAGACAAGCCTGAATCGATTTGAAAACTGATTCAGGAAGCGATTCTGAATCGAACGGTATGATAAAAAGGTGAACGATGTGTTCCTTTATATATATGTTGCTAGGGTATAATAAAAAATTGCCATGATGTGTAGTCAAAAAATGTTGAAAATGAAAAATGAAAATAAAAGTGTGTTCGGTTATTTAAAAAATTCCAAAGTGCTAGTGTATGATCAATAAATTTTCGCTTTAAAGCATTAAAACGATAATATTATCGTGATTGGTTAATTGTTGTTACCAATTAAATTATGAAAAAAAAAAAACGTTAGTTTAATTATTTCCAATTGATTTTATTTTTTCAGTGCAGGTAATATATTAACAAAAAAAGCAAAAAAAAAAAATTTACGCTTTAAACAAAGTGTTTAGATAAAGTGTTTGTTAAAAGAAAACAAAAAAAAAAAAACAAACCAAAAAAAAATTCAATTTACTTCCAATCAAAAATAAAGGAACAAAAAAAAAAAAGAAAAAAAAAACATTAAGAAACGAGATCGAAAACAAAAACAACAGAAGAAACAAAAAAAAAAAAAGAAGAGAAAAAAAAAACATTAATCTTACAATTAGAGATTTTAACGTACAATGGCCACACTTTGTATTAGTAAAACTAATACAACGTCGTTAACCAGCGAACCAATAAAAGTCAATAAATTTTTCAACAATAGCTCCAGTTATCAGAGTAAAATTCAACAATTGATTAGCTTGAGTTTCACCTCATGGAATTTTTTATTTATTACATTCATTCTGAGTATTAGTAAATTGTGTACTATAGCAGCGGCCGAGTCACCCCATCAAACCGGTGCTGCTCATCATCCCACCAATGCTCCTAATTTTTTAATGACAAATGGTTCCGCATTACTAGAGAAATTGAATGCGTTTCGTGTTAACACATTGGGGCCACCTACGAATAAAAATAAAACTTCGACTGTCGCCTCATCAGCCACGGAAAATAATTTAACTGTTTCATCTAGTAGTAGTGGTGGTGGTGTTAATGGTGTTGGTAGTGCTGCTGCCAACGGCACTGCAGCATCAGCTTCATTTTTCGGCAATAAAGTCTTCATGAATATGGATATAAAATTTTTAAACGTTTCTGGCAAAATTGGTACACGTCTCGGCATAGGTAAGTCACAGTTAATATATTTGTTAAATGCATTCGCATTCACATACCAACATACCCAGTAAGCAATAAATATAATAGACGAGAGGTATGCAGCAGCGGCAGCATTGAAAACATTTCCATCTGTATGTAATACAAGAAAACGTGTCTCGTTTGCAAAAATTCCTTTCCCCTATATATGCATGTATGTGCAGTATGTGTTATATGGTCTGCCTGATTGTCTGTTTGCTTCTTGGACGATTATATTTTAAGACTTGTCTTGCTTTTAAAAATAACTCTTTTTTTTTTTTTCTTTTTATTCTGCATTTTCAAACAATTGGAAAGAGTGTGAGAGAGAGAGGGAGAGTGAGAGAGAGAGAAAGGAAAGGGAAGAGAGCATAAGAGATAGAGAGCAAAATGAAAATGTGAAAGAAACTTCTTAACAATGTGCACATGTGTTTTTATTGCCTACTGGTTTCTATTGTCTTCTCTTGATTGTTGTTGTTTTTTTTTCTGTTTCCATTATCCATTCAGGTTACATTCAGTAGATTATTTGATAATTTCGCTTTAATGCAG
>CCAG010001594.1:0-11400 GCA_001077435.1 Glossina morsitans morsitans
ATTGCCTACTGGTTTCTATTGTCTTCTCTTGATTGTTGTTGTTTTTTTTTCTGTTTCCATTATCCATTCAGGTTACATTCAGTAGATTATTTGATAATTTCGCTTTAATGCAGAGACGATTTGGTCGTAATGGACAGATGTCCAACCTTTTCACTGCAAGAAACAAAATTTACGGCTAAAAATATGATAACCAAGAGAGCAGTTGTGCTTACCTTTGTTTACCTTATGTCTTCGAATATTTCTTCTGCAAAATATATAACATAGATAAGTATTACTTTGCAGATTATCCCCGCTTTTCTTATAAGGAAATTTATGCTTCTGGGATTAGTTCGGTGCAAGGTACGCTCTGATTATCACCTCCTGTATTTGCTTATCTAAGGGATGCTTAACAGTTTCCTACAGATCGACCGTCGGACTAAAACAATCTGGCCGCTAACCTGATATTCTTGAAACTTAGACTTCCCCACTAATTTATTGAGAATCTTCTGTCTCTGATGCCGTTCCTTCATCGAGACGAAAGGTCATCTTTGTTTAGTTTATAAGACGAAAAGCTGTCTCGCAAAGGTCTAAAGGGAGCACTAATTTTTTAAGTGACTCAAATACCATCTAGGAGGGGACCCTAAAGAGATGGTGGATCCTCTGTGATCATACCGATGTGTTTGGATAAGTGTGGAAAATATGATTTTTCGTTACGCCTTCGTTCACGTTTACTCATTGGCTGTTAGAATTCAAGAAGGCAAAGACAATCGGAAAATTCTGCTTTCTTCCTACGGCAACGCTTGGCTGGGTTAGAGCAACAACGTTAGCTTGTCTCGATCGCCAATCATATTTTTCTCTCAGCTAACATCTATAGATTGAATGAATGCCTGCTGTACAGCGCCTCTAGCGGAAGTAATAAATACCTATGTTTATCTCATTTGTGTTTTTTGTACAAGAGCTTGAAAGGAGATCGAAGATGGGGCAATTTAAGCGCAGATGTCACTGTCTGATCAATCGTCTTTAGGAGAGTATGTTGCTGACCAACATCTGCTAGCCGTAGGTGAAATTTTGGCTTATTATCACCCCAGACCTAAAATTTTATTTCGAAATGATGGTTTTCTGGTTAGTCATTAATAATATTTATTATATTTTGGAATAAAGATGAGGTCATACTTAGTGACATACAGGAGACACAATCTACAAAAGTATTGAAAAATACCAGAAAACAAAACAAAAAAGTGAAGACACTTGTCATGCCACGATACGTGGAGTTATTAAAGTGAATGTCTTTTTCAATCGAAACAAATAAAGTATTTTGGTGTTCATATGAAGGCATATCTGTCTAAACTGATCTATTGAAAATTGATATGGTATTGGGCGAATCCAAGGTCGAATTAGTTGATGACTTACAACTTGCATAGTATAGAAATAGCTTTTGTATGCAGGAAATCGCGGAAGCGGTTGTGGTGATGTTGTGTGTGGGTGGGTTAAAGGTTTGTTTCTTAATGCTTTTCGCACTTGCCAACTCATGGCAACGATGACAGGGAATATTTTATAATAACTTTTTTGCTTTTCATTACACCCTTCATCATTTGTGGTACAGGGTATATTAAATTTGTGCGGACGTATGTAACACGCATAAGGTCTTAAGATAGACCCATGTTTTATTACACCGATTGATTCAGAATCATAACCTGAATTGATTCAAGCCTGTCTATCCGTCTGTCCATGTAAATTTGTATTTAAGCTGTAGGTTACAATTTTTGAGATATTTTGATGAAATTTTGTACAGTGACATGGTTTTGACCCACGAACGAAAGCTATTGAAGATTGTTCTTATCGGTTCACTTTTCCGACTACTCTTCATATAACGCTCTATTTTGAAAGGTCGTTATGTGGGAATTTCAATATTTTGGCATTCTAAATTGGTACGAAAACTTGGGACCGACTAGGCCAATTTTTCAACCTCCTCTCATATACCGAAAAATGATGTTCATACAACATAAAGGTATAATTTTCAATGCTTGTCGCAAAAATTGTTGAGCAAAAAATGGTCATGAAAGTTGACCCATAATAGTAATTTTACACAATTATGATCTTTACGAAATTGGGACCATCTACATCTATTCCTGTCCTCCTACGTAAGGGTAAAGCTTGTATTATATTAGGTTGCGTGTTGAGCTCGCTCCATGAGAAATATGCCTTTCATGTAGAAACAGGATACATTTTTTTTTGTTCTATAATAGAAATAAGAATTGTGATGTAGGGTGTTTAATTACCGGCCTTGCCTGACAATAATGTTCTTACTTGTTTTACGAACGAATTAAACGTTAAAACGATTTCTCTAGTCAGGCTAATCTGGTTTCAGATGTTTTTCAAGGACTTCAAAAAATCGGTAATATAATCATTATAGAGAGCCACACTAAAATGATGAAGTGTTTGATTCATTTGAGCCATAGGTTGGGCATCTACTGTTTTATGAAACAATATTTTTTTTTTTTTAATTTTCTTTTGCTGTCCAATGAAAATTGTGATTATGTATTGCATTGCCGCGCGACTGCTTATATCTTACGAGATCTTGGTATAAAAGAAAATGAACAAAAAAAAAAATGGTTGTGTCGCTGTTTTATGCGCTATTTGTTGGTTGCTTTTAAGGTTTTTTCCTACTTTTTTGTGTTTTTTTCTTTTTCTCATTGTTATACTTTAAAACTGTTTTTTTTATTGTTTTTTTTTTTTTCTTCCTCTCCTTTTATGTTTATTTATGACGTCGGTTGACAGTTAATTAATTTTCTTTATACCGGCCGGCATATTGAGAATCTCTTTCATTCCTTTATTTGTGGAAATAGAAAATTTTGATAATGCGCGCATTAAATTGGGTTAACAGATAATGAAAAACTTTGATTAGTAATGATGATAAAAATGTCGGTCATTAGCATATGTTGCATTAGAAGGTGATAGATTTCGCATGTGATAGATTTCGGATGCCTACAAGAATAGTTGCATGAGAGTGTTAATGAAGCCTTGTAAAGTTAAGAAATAATTAGCATTCATTTTTTTGTTTTCATTTTACTTTTGTCATCGAAATTTTTGTTTTTTTACGTCAAATACATTGAAAATTCATGCAAATGCAATTTGGTGTTAACCTTTAGTCTCAATTTTAAGTCAAACAAAATTAATCGTTTCAATGTCCGCTTACTTTTACTCTTTTGATTAAAGCGCTCTTTATACTCTGCACCACGTATGTATTAAGTTTGTAAGTACGTAAGTGTAGAAGGATTATATTTACTATACCGATCGATTCAAAATCATTTTCTGAATAGATCTAAGTTTGTCTGTCCTTCTGTCCATTAGTCCACAGGTCGTAATTTTTGAGACATTTTGATGAAATTTGATGCAGTAAACTGCCTTAACCCAAGGACGAAGGCTATTGCAACTAGCTCGGTTCGGGCCCCATCCGTATACCTATTTTGAAAAGTCGTTATATGGAAAAAAATTACAATATTTAAAATTTCTCCACAAAAGTCACTGAGTAATAGCATTTCGTTATACTTAACTAGTATGAAAAACTTGGTTGGGCACGCCTCTCATCTTTCCTTTCCTATCAGAACTGAATGCTTATATGGTGATAAGGTCTAATTTTCAATATTTCATAATGAAAATTGGTTCATGATACTAAAGTAAATTGAGAAAAAAATCGACTTTACCGAATTTGGACCTCGTAGATCTATTTTTTTGGGTACTACCGCGTATAAGGATCCTCAGGAAATATAAACCGTTATGAAAATATGTTTATGGTAATAGCTTGACATGAAAATAAAGTGGACCAAATTTGAAACATATGGGCCTATTTTTTAGATCCTATAGGAGAAAAATCTTTAATTTTTAATATATTCTGATGAAATTGAGTCCATAGCAATAATTTAGCAAAAAAAAACTAACGATACGGAATTTGGATCTGATGGATCTATTTTTTAAACTTTAACATATATAGAGATTATTACGAAAAGCAAGTCCTTACAAGGAGAGCAGGTTTAATTTCTACTTTGCTATAATGAAAATTTAAATATAATAAAATTTTTAAAAATTACTTAACATAAGTATGCTAAATTTCGATCAAGTCATGTGATGTGATGGGCATACTCCAATATCTGGGCTTTCATGAAAGCTATTCCTTTGCATGTAATTCTTGATGTATTATTATCAAAACGAGCGAGTAACTGTATTAGGTGACGTAGAGTAGAGTTTTTAATGTTCGACCTTGCCCGACTATAATGTTATTACTTGTTTTTATTTCACCTGGGATAGTTATCGCTGAAAATGGTTTGGTTTACGGCTAAAAGCATTACCTTCTATTGAATAGTGTTTTATGTGAAAATATTAAGAGAATTATAAGAAAATAATTTACTGTCATATTTTAATTGGCGATGGTATCAATGAATACAATTAGAAAGTGCATAGAGATTAAAAAAAAAAAAATTTAAAAGTTTTGGATTAAATGTAAAAAGTATCTAAAACTTTTGTTTTTTATAAAATGTCTCGTTGTACTATACACCTCTTGTAATACAAGGGTATATTAAGTTTGTGCTGATGTATGTAACGCTCAGAAGGACTTGAGACAGTCCAACTTTTTAGTATATTGATCGATTCAGGATTATTTTCCATCCGTCCGTCCGTCTCGTTTTCTGTGTCCAATCTGCAGGCCGTAGTTTTCGAGATATTTTAATAAAATTTTGTACACTGGCTGGGCTTTGAACCCAAAGACGAACTATATGGAGAATATTTCAGATCGGATCACTTTTTACACCTTACAACGCCTTATTTTCAAAAGTTGTTATATGAATAACTCTAGATGGATGTAGGGTATTTAATGGCGGATGGCACCCCGCCTTTAATGTTTTCACTTTTTCTAAATATAGCGTTAAATAATTGTCTGAAGTAAAATTACATGAAAACAAATTGAATCCAATGGACTTGGATAAAATTGGATTGTATTAGATGGGACTGCACTGAATTACTATACTGAACTGAATCTCAATTTGATTGAAATGAATTGCATTGCGTCTTTTTATGATAAGTCTGGGATCCGGCAGCAAGACCATAAACGTTTTAGGCTGAAATCCTAAGTGGGCTAAACATTTCATAATTAGATCTGCACTGATTAACTTTTAAATACCGATATCTCCTGGATGGACGGATATGAACAAAAAAAAGCCAGTTTCAATGGGCCAGGCCAGAGAATCGACAGTGCTATTTAATCAATGCTATTAATGGTAGTCTGTTTTCATATGGCGGTAACATATACGTAAAGGTCCCATCGCATGCTCCTTTATGCAAAAAGTAAGAATTGTTTTTGAAAAGAAAAAATTAAATTCAGTTACCTTTTGAACGAATTTAATAATGAATTGAAATAAAATTTGGGCGAACGTGATTTGAATAGATTTGAATTGCATAGAATTATACTGAATTTTATTTATTTTTATTTATTTAAATCTTATTACCAATTATACAAGCCATAGATCAATATAATACATAATGTGAAGAAACGAATTTTTTCCTCTTTTGAAAAATTTACCTTTTAATAAAATAATGCCGAAGTAACTCTCAGCGGCTAATCCAGGCGTTCTTGTCTTTGTTATTTATATCCCTACTCATCTAAATAAAAATCGTAATACCTCTTGATATTATAATTCAAATTCCTTTTATTAGTTAACTTATGGCACTAACTAAAATACTTAGATTGAATGATAACGAAACGGGTGTAATTGCCTCTAAAGAATCTAGCGACTAAAAATTGAAATAAAAATTCGTATATTTAACCTAAATGACCTATGGTCAGTGGTCATCGGACGGAACGGACAACCTTCTTTTAAAATATCCTTAACTTAGCATCTATAGCGTGCAATCCCAGCGGATGATAATGGATTTTCGCTTAACTTAAACACAGTGACGTAGCAAATTAACTAAAACAAACTTGATCCATGTTAGTTTTAAGTGTAAGGCGATAGTATGCCTACGGTTGCTAATAAAGTTCAATTTACGTCAATAATTTCAAGCAGGAAGAAATGCTTACAGAAGCATGTAAAAATTTATTGAAAGTGTTTGGTGAAGATGCACTTGCTGATGGGACATGTAGAAGATGGTTCGAAAAATTTGAAACCAATGATTTCGACCGGGGCGATGGGGCAATTGTCTTTGATCGACAACAATTGTTGTTAAGCAAAATTCATTTCTGACAACATCGGAAATCGCAGAAAGGCTTAAGTTCAGCTCAGCAAGATACCGTATGATACCTAATGTAGTTCGACGTTCTGTGCAATACAATTCTGTACAATACAAATGCTATCTTCCGAACATGAGCCGACATGGTTCGCTGAGCTGAACTTAAGCCTTTCTGCGCTTATATATATGTATATATCTTATATATATTATATTACATATATAGAAATCTATATATATATATATATCCATATCTTATACATATATATATATATGTATATATATATATATATATAGATACTTATACATGTATATATATATACACTTTGACATTAACCTACATTGTCGCGGTAGAAGTTACATGCTGAACGAAATTCAGCTACTAAACGACTAACGCACACACATCAATTCAAATTTGCTGCTTAACTAACTTTATAAAGTTATTCAGTGATTTAATATTTGAATAAAATTGTGCTTTCCCTTTTTCCTTTGTACTACTTAATAGTAGCATAGCAAGACATATAATAAACAATCAGAGTCATTTGTTAATTCTTGATCATTGCAACCGATTGTCACGTAAAAATGGAATACAGGCAGGCACTTAACTTTTAAACAACCAGAATATCAAATTTAGTTTTTTCCTTCCTTTTTTTTCACCCTCAGTGTTCACTTTTTCTCTTATTCACTCTTTATCGTTTTCAAGAAAAGTCTGGCGTTCTTGCTTGAGACTTTTTTTGCTTGCTTGCTTACTTGCATGCTTGCTTGTGTTTTGAGTTTCCGTTTCCGTTTACCGTACCTACATCCACCGGCATCAGTGTGTTTAATGCACTTAACTTTGTTTATTTTTGTCTTTATTATTTCTCTTATATTTTTCTTGTCTATATTGTTGTTGTTGTTGTTGTTGTTGTTCTTTTTGTTGCTAGTAGCATGTAAGTCAATAAAGAATAAAGAACAACAATATATCATGGTTGGTATTGCATTTGTTGTTATTGCTGCAAATATTTAACTGTTGACTGAACCAGCTTCACAACAGCTACGTCAGGTTTGCGTAATTGTCTGCTATGTCTACTTATTTTTAGCTTTTCCTCTCCATGCGGACTTTTTTTATAAGTCTTCTTAGGCGTTTGCTACACATATACATACATATATTTACATAAATATGTATATTGCGTTAATGTAGTTTATCCCGAGGTTTTGCAGGTGCCGTGTATTTTGTAAATTTTTCCCTCTGTTTTTTTTTTACCTCTGCCTTTATGTGCATAGTAGTTGAAGTATTACGTGTATACCTTGGAGTTTGATAAGTTTTCGGGTTATTTAATGTTTAAGAGACGAGAGAACGTGCAATGGAAGAAAAAAAAAAAAGTCTACGGAATTCTTATAAAGAAGTAACGTAAACGTAATTCATTTTATTTTATTCTTCTTTTTCTTTTCTTTTTTTTTTTTTGTTTGTTTGTATTTTATTTTTATTCTTCAGGGTTGTTAAAGTCTTTCCGGGCTGAATGGTAAAGTATCTACTGAATAAGAGCTACACATTTGTTATTTATGTCGAAGAAAATTTATCTATTTTATGATGAGACATGAACATACCATAGAACAGCACATCTAGAAGAATTCTATTTATAGCTTACATCACTTTCAGTACAAGGGTATATTAAATTTGTGTGTGTGTATGTAACGTCCAGAAAGACTTAATGTAGTTTAGAATCGCTCTGAATCGATCTAAGCTTGTCTTAGCTGCCTGAAAGAATACAATACTGATAGACGGCCAGATAAACAATCAATCAGGAAGACTTAAGATAGATTAGAATTATTCTGAATCTATATAGGTTGCACACAAGAATACAAGACGGACAGATGGACAGAAAAAAAACATGCGGAAAGACTTGAAATAGATTAGAATCATTCTGAATCGATATAGGCTGCATAGAAGAATACAAGACGGACAGATGGACAGATAAAAAACAATCGTAAAGATTAGAATTATTCTGAATCGATATAAGTTGAATAATAAACGAACGATAAAAGAATACGGACTGACAAGATTCAGAATGATTCCGAATCGATCCATGTCTGTCTCAGCTTGTGACCTATAGGCTGTATAGAAGCATGCAAGACGGACTGAAAAACTTCAGAATAATTCCGAATCGATCCAACTGACAGATGAACAAACAAGCTTCAGAATCAGTTTAAATTTGTCTAAGCTAGTCTTGGCTTTTGAGTTACATGTTGATTAGAGGAATACATGATGGACAGACGAACAAACAATCAGAAGGGCTTAAGAATCATTAGATCGTTAGAATCTTTCTGAATCAATAAAGACTGAGTAATACAAGAATACAAGATGAACAGACGGAGTGAAAGGCTTCAAAAACTTGTATTAGCTTGCGACTTATAGGATGCAGAAAAGATCACAAGATGGATAGAGGCGGACAGATCGATCTAAGCTTGCGTTAGTTCGTCTCTTATCGATTCATTACAATTCTGACGGGCTTGTCCGTCCGTCTGTCCGTCTTATTTTGTCTGTCTCAGCCGACCGGCACTGCATGTGCATTGACTTGTTTTGCCTCAAGGGCTATTTGAAATGATTCGGTTTGGACGACTCCCCCATAAAGCCTTATTTTGAAATAATTATACGGTTGTGTAGGATGTTTAATGGTAGGTTATGACTTGTGTATATAAGTGTTTAATAAAAGAAAATGTTGCCTTTTACTTATTCTTAACTTCTTAGCTTTGATTCGCTGACATTCCGATAAGAAGAAAGGCAATGGAATCCGTAAGCGATTAAGTGTGCAGTAGAAGAGTAAAGAAATTGTTTTTTTTTTTTTTTTTTTTCTTTAAAAAAAAGACAATAACAAAATGTAATAAATTGTTATGCTATGGTTGATGTATGTATTTTTTATGTATTTGTTTATTTTTTGCTGATTTCAATCGCTTTGTTCCGGACTTGATTAGTTTAGATTTTTAAAAAGTTTCCTAACGGTTGTGTGTGCATTGCATATTAATTTCATTTCGCTGATTCTAGTTAAACGTAATGTAAACACAACAGATAGTAAAAACGTGTGCTGCGCTTTACTTTGCGAGAATATTAGAACAATTGAAAAGCGATGATAGAATTCTTAATGATAACGTCATTGTTGCAATCAATACCTTGATGATGATATACAAATATTTTGCGTTACTTTAAACATTTCGAGTGAAAAAACAAAATAATAAATAAATAAAAATATATTCGTTTTAGAGAGAATTTTTTCAAATTAATATCTTCGTCTTTATCTACAAAACCAGCTCGATCAAGAACATTCGATGGGGCGTGTCAAGTGAGAATGGTTTAGCGCGAACGAGAGGTTTTTTTGCCTAACCGTTAATTAAGTTACAGATTCGTTTGAGTTATAAGCGTTTAGTAGTTACTTATTATTTAGTTGCGTTCTCTAGTTTGGAGAGAGAAGGTTTTCAAATGCGTCTATGTCTTAATACTGACTGTAAATGTCCTGCCAGAGCTCTGTTAAGGTAGGTATCTTCACATCCTTCACTTATTATAATAGCGACTTCGCATTGTAAAGAGAATACTTAATAAGCTGTAGGTATATCCAACACCCAGAAGAACTTGAATAGACTCGGTCGTTTTCATTCCGCTTGTCTGTACATCTGTACCTCTTGTAATCTTGTCCTCAACCAACAAGCCTTAATTTTTAAGGTATTTTGATAATACCAATTAGGGTTTCCAACAAAAATATGATTGGTTCTTAAGTATAATTATTACGTAGCCTGGAAATTTCTTGCGTTGTTTCTTGGGCCGTTTTCTCGTCGAGGCCTGTCTAAACACCTTTTACATAGTTCCCTGCGAAACTAAGGGCACAGCCACCGCGATACTTCCCGAAGAGCCGCACTCAGCAGTCGACTAGGAAAGCATTCATCCCGATAGTCGGATGGGTAGTGCTTCCTACCAGGATCAATCCTACTTTTGGGCAACTTGATCTCCATAGGCACCCATTAACTTTGTGACTTATCGTTCGTACAGAACTTACACTATTCTATATAGCCTTTGGATGATCTCTTACTGTACGCAGCTGTAGTCACTCTTGCCTGGGGACTCTCCACACTTCCCGGAAGGCCATCCAAACACTATCCTTTCTTGAGGAAATAATGCTTCCAAAGTTTTCATCTCAACTGCGCCACAGTTCTCTTAAATATCGCTGACCATCATGCGGTTTGATGATCTCCATAAAAGATAACCAAAAGAAAGAAAAAAATGATCTCTTTTCATTAGAAAAGAGACCCCTTTTCCGATACAACTCTTAGGCTTCCAAGAAAAAAACCCTTTATCAGATTATAGAAAGCAAACCTTAAAGCCTGCTTTACCGTTTACTGTGCGACTCTCGAAAGTGAGAGCGATAAAAGCAACAGTCATCGTTTATAGGGAGCAACACGAAAAGGTGAGGGTTTCGCTACGTCTATGTTCTCCCAAAGGGACTCCATAGTTTCACTCCTCAAACCAGGACTGAAGGATCTTTGCCATAAAACGTCGATATTAAACGAGGCGAACCTTGCGCATTGTTGGAATCGGGAAAACGGCCCATAGTCTTCGGCACCGCGCTGCCGTTCGTTGTCGCTCTCGATTAGCTCGTTATCATTATGCATCGATTCATTCTCTACTACTATACTTTCTCTATTCTCCGTTCATTCTCAATCAAATCGTCATCCACGTCCCCATTTTCACGTTCTTTATCTATTCTCGTTGCAAGTTGCGACTAGTTCCGCTTGTGGTAATGCTGCTCTATCGTATTCCAATTATCAGTTTAAGTTTGAACCGTTCAAAAATTGTGATTTTGATGACAAGAAACGGCCTGAAGGACCAACAAAGTTCAAAGACGATGACTTGCAAGACTTATTGGACGAAAACATAAGAATAAAATTTCAAAGAACATCCGTAGAGTTTTTTCAAGCATTTCTTGGAAGTTCTGTTGCACCCAACGCGTTCTGGTTACGACTTACTTCGTTCGAAATCATTTTTACATCTTCTTGCTGATCACCGACAATAGCTTAACCCATTAGTATTAGATGATTTTTGGATTTTCGGAAAAACTTTGAAAATTCTATTTAAAGCCTTAAAGTAAAAAAAAAAAAACTAAAAAAATTCAACTGAATCCGATATTCATCCCCCTAGTACGCTGTGTTGTCTTTGCTGCGGAATATAATAAGCAATGA